>JAYKKI010000126.1:1640000-1685000 GCA_039881145.1 Druceiella hillmani
AATATCTGTCCGCCATACTGAACAGTAATTGGCTGATGAAGTGACTTGGGTTTTTTTATATTGTTCATTTCAAGTGGACGATGGCGTCGGTACCGGAAACGCGTGGTAAGTTCATTTGGAATTTTTAATAATTTTTAAGAAATTTTAATACTAATTGCACAATGTTCTTGTGTTTTAAGTCACAAAAACTAAGAAATCAACAATAAAAGTTTTATGTTGTACTGGTAATACATTGGTTCTCAACGACGTGTGTGTACAATGCACAGGGTCCTGAACGCGTGATGGTCGATCCAGAGGCCGAGTAAGCACAGCACATCTTTACCATCATCGACAACCGCTAACAATACTTGGACCGGTAATTTCTCTCCTTTGTGGAAACCTATTTATCAACCAAGATACATGTTACTGAATAGGGATTTATGGAGAGATGATGAACATTTCACACAATATAGAACTGATAACATTATTGAACAGATGCTTGACGCCACAAACAGAACATATTTTCTTAAAAAAAGAGAAAAGTTGAAGATGACGTTAAAAGAATTAAAAACATTTATAGGGATCCTATTAATCATGGGGTCCATTAATTTGCCAACTATAAGTATATATTGGTCAGGTAAATACGGGATTTAGATCATCCAATCTGCACTAAGTCGAAAGCGTGTTTTTTGTATCAGCGCATCTTTGAAAGTCTATAAGGCCGACGTCACTGATCAAGAGAAAACCAACAAGATCTGAAAAGTCGCCCCACTTTTTAAGCCTGTACTGCGTGAATGTCATAACAACCCAAAGGTAAACTATATAAGTATTGACGAGATAATAATACCGTTTAGCGGTCATTGTGAAATCCGTCAGTACTGTCCTGGAAAACCAAGTCCAGTGGGAATCAAAGTCTTCATTTTGGCTAATCCTAATAGGCTTGTTTGTGCTATGGCTGTTTACCAAGGCGATACGACCTTTTCGAAACCCAAAGCTCAAGGCTATACTTTAGAGGAGTCATGGACAATCGCTAGGACGTGATGGTTGTATTACAAACCCGTTTTGATTGCACCTGCACAATAGGCTGCTTCTGCTCCAGAGCATTGTAGACGATGGTCCAAACGCAATAAGAGGTATGAATTTGTGAAATTGTGCCCGGAAGTTATCAGGAACTATAATCCGTTTATGGGTGGTGTTGACCTGGCCGGCAGAACGTTGCGTTTTATAACATATATGGTTTATACATATATGGGATTTAGCAGTGTCTAACTCTTGGTTCCATTTTAAAGTTCATGAAACCTAACGTAATACACCCGCAAAAAAGATTCCTCAACTAAGGGCATTTAGGTTACTGTCCTCAAATTCTGATTCTCATGATGACATCGGAGAACTGCAGCCAAAACATAAGAAACGCAAGGTTATGATTCAACCAATACCAGCTAAACATTCTCGCTACCACAAAACAAAACATTTAGTTGTTTATTCTGATACACAAAAGAGATGTAGAAATTCTAATTGCAAAAAACATACCACCACATATTGTGTCAAATGAAACGTATTTTTGTGTAGCACAAAAAAATTAAATTGTTTTGTGGAGTTTGACACACCAAACTTTTGATAGCTTATTATTATTATTTTTTTTGTTTAATTTTAACTTTGTTAAAACTATATTTAATTTACGTGGAGATTATGTCACGACTGACCTAGATTGATTCTTTCTAATTTTTAAGTTGATAAAGCAAATCTGCTGACTATGGTTTGTAAAAAACTACTAACACTAATGGCCTATTAATTAGTAAATAAATGGCCTGTAATTGATAGTAAAGTGGTGTTTTACTATACAATATATTATTGACCTTTTATTTAGCAAGTGTATAGAAATAATAGCCTCATTTGATAAAATATTTTTATGTTGTAAATATACTACACTTACACATTACGTATGTATACTACATTGAGAAAATCTATATTTTCCAACAATCATTTTTTTTCTATTTTTTGTTACCTACTAAATCCTATATATTACCTATTAAACATTAAGTTACCTATTAAATCGATCCAGATAGTTTTTATTGAAATTCCTTAAAATGTTGCGGTTCTCAGGAGGTTAAAGAAAGAAGTAGATAGCAAAATAAAGCACAAATATAAAAGATATAGTCATGAAGAAGACCTAGCAATCACTTTATCGTTTGAGAACAATTATCTTTATTGTTTTTGAGAGAAAGTTATTCAAACAAGTATTTGCATGTATTATATTTTTTTGGTTTAATTTCGCAATATTTCATTCAATATGTCTTACAATAGAATTAAAAACCAAAAATTATTTCATAATTAATATGACCACTCAAAATTAACATCAAAATAACTAATTAATGTTTTTTTTTTACTTTATATTTATATTTCAATGATTATTAATCTCTGTGTAAAATAATCTTTGAAGAAATATATAGTAACAAATAAATGAATCGATACTGAGTTCATTTCTTTAATGTTTACTTTTCTATTTTCGGTATAGACTAAAACTAAATATAATTAAAGTTTTCCTACTCTACTGCTAAAACTAAATATAATTAAAGTTTTCCTTTCGAAAAGTTTTATTTTTATTCTTCAAATACGACAATAAACAACCACTATCGTGAATTGGAAGACTGTTACGAATAAAGGTAATGAAACTCAAACAAAAGCTTAAGCCCAGAGAGGCTTAGGCACTTTATATAGTGGATAGTAAATGTCGAATATAAATATTTATATTCTCTAGAAACATTGGATGTTTGCTATCGAAAATAGATCTCTTTCACAATACGCTTCTCTCAAAATTATCTTTAAAAAACTAAAACAAAATGTGAACTAATATAATATTTACTTTTTTTTATTTTTATGATATAGTTGGCACATATTTAAAAAGCACTGTTTATATTTCAATTGAGAAACATTTTGTCATTAAATTTTGTTTTAATTTTCAATTAATTTCTATAAATTGAAAGTTATAAATTTCTAAGTGAAACACGTCAATGAAAATAACGAGACCTTATAATAAATATATATTATAAAATCGTAACTCAGAAACGAGTCCGGTACGAACTAGGGAGTTATATGGTGTGGTAGTCCTCTATCCCCTATTCATGAAGAAGGTTACCGTTTTTACTACCTGAAGGGCGTGCTTCTGGAAGTAGCCCCCTAGAAATTTCTAAAACAGTTCAGAACATTCGAGAGCATTCGAAAGCATTCCACAACTTGCATAAAATCCCAGAACATTCTGGAATGTTATGGTATATTTGAGAATAGTCTGGAAAGTTCGGGAATATCTCGAATGTTGTGGAATGTTCTGGAACATTGTGGACCATTCGAAGCCTTTTTTATGGGTGGGGCTACCCATTGGTGGGGATGTATAAAGCAAGATCCATCGTGGGTTCGAATGTCAGTTTCTTATCAGTGAAGTGCAATGAGTGAATAAAAACTTTAGTTGATTTATTTTTTATACAATGCCCAAACGTAAAACAGTAGGAGATACAACGGAGAAGACAGAAAATGGCGGAAACAAAATGAACAGCGAAAAACTAAACAGTCGAAGTGCGCAAAGTGCGTTTACGTTCCCAACGAACAAGAATGGGCACAGTAAGAAGCAGACAAACGGAAGAACAACGAAATAAATGAATTGAAGAGTCGAGAATGGCGATCTTATAATAAAAGACTGCGATCGCAAGTCACCCATGAAAATATCATATGACCATGAAATCAAATGACTTCTTCCGGTGTCACTTCGATTAACATTAACAAAAATAAAATCGATTATGTTTTTTTTCCATCCAAGGACAAATCTGTCACAAAATAGGATCATTACTTCCACTACCCCACGGAGACTATACATTTCTGCAAGTTTATGCGATGCGATGCTCAAACATCAGTGGATTGACACGAGAAATAATCCAAGATGTACAGAGGATCTTACACAAATAAAATTAACTTATTCACATATTCAAAATTGCACGAGATCGAATGATTTCTGATGACTATAAAGTTATAAGTGAAGTCGACAAGAGACCACACGGAGAAAACGAACGTCGATTTAATGCACCTCAGATGGACGAAGTCGCCATCGTAATTGTGGACAATTACACAAACCGTGACATAACTGTATAACGAAGAAGTGAAGGACTACAACGCATTGCAAATACACACTATTCATATGATACCTCCAATATCCGTTAATATTTCTGCAGGGAGAGGACGATATAATTTTAATGTGTCCAAACTGAAAGAGGCGTAGAAACAAGCAAAAAAGTCACTTCCAAGGAAGTCTATGCTTACCGCTTAATAATTAGAGACATTGAAACATACAATCACATTCTCAATACTCACCGTTTATTTCTCTATACTCTTATCCTTATCTTACTTGTACATAAGCAGACCAAGACACATGCACGAATACACTCAAGATGCCATGACATACGTAAGAAAATATGAACGACCTGACCTCTTCATAGCATTGACATACAACTCATCCAGAAATTAGAGAACAACTAAAATACGCACAAGCTCTCATGGATCAACACAACATAATAGCCCAAGTTTTCCGACAAAAACAAATTAGATTGTTGAAGTGATCACAAAATACCACATCTTTGGAACCATTAGATTCTGGATGTACACAATCGAATGGCAAAAACGAGGACTGCCTCACTCACACGATCTCATATGGCTACATGACAGAATTCATCCCATGGATATCGACAAAATCATCCAAGCTGAAATTCCCAAACTAAAAGAAGATCCTCAGATAAATAAATCAGAAACTTATTTGCCATAATACTAACAACATGTAACCCATCGAATCCAAAACAGTTATGGGCCTCCTTTAAAGGGGGTATGAGTGATTACGTACTGTATCAAATCTTACAAGCTTATCAAGAACTGGTCATTGAATTCAACGCGACATCTTCAATAAAACACTCATTTGCCTGGAAGATAAATGTTTAGCAATAAAAAGCCAGGCCTTAGTACAACTTGGGATACCAGCACCACGACAAGATGCTTTCAGTGTGGTCAACTTCGAAATTACAAAGGAAAAAAGCTACAACATCAGCGAACTACTTCAATACATTGCTCACAACAAACAAATCCTCAATGACAATAAAAAAAAATTTACAACGTTATCATGGACCGAATCAACAACACTGGCGGAATTATTTACTTGGACGTACCAGGCGGCACCGGGAAAAAGTTTCTAATAAATCTATTGCTGGCAGAAATACGTACTAAACAATACATTGCACTTGCACTGGCATCATCGGACATTGCCGCCACACTTATGTAAAAAGGACGAACTGCCTATTCCGCCCTACAACTACCGTTGAATATAGCCGAAGAACAATTCCCAGTATGTGAAATCTCAAGACTATCAGATGAGTGTATAATGGCACAAAAAATTACTCGAAGCCATGGACAGAAGATTACAAGACATGCGAGAAAGTGACGAAAGGAGCTCTACCCATACTATCAGAAGATTTTCGATAACTACTTCCAGTTATCCCCAAGTCAACACCAGCAGACGAAGTCAATGCATGCTTAAAAAAATCACATCTCTGGCCACACATACAAATACTGCGACTAACAAAAAAATATGAGAGTTGAACTATCGAAAGACGAAACAACAGCACATTTTGCTCCAGAACTTTTACAAATAGGCGAAGACACATATCCTACTGACGAGACGACCGGCCTCATTGAATTCAACAGTGATATTTGCAACGTAGCCACTATTGTGAACGAACTAATCAACCAAATTTATCCAAATATTTTTGGCAACTATACCAAACTAGAGTGGCTATTTCAGAGGACAATTTGGCAACTAAAAATAATATTGTCAACAATATCAACTTAAATATTCAAAATAATATTCCCGGTGAAAAGAGTATATACAAATCGATTGACACAACGGTAAACGTTGAAGAAAGTGTGAACTTCCCCCCCAGAAATTTTAAACTCTTTGCAAGTACCAGGAATTCCATTACACTGCTTCTACTGAAAATTGGATCTCCGATCATATTACTTAGAAATCTCGACTCACCAAAACTATGTAATGGAACAATGGAACAAGGTCAAACAGCTATTGAATAACATCATCGAAGCCGAATTTATGACTGGAAAGGACAAAGGACACAAAGTATTTATCCCCAGAATAACACTAATCTCTACTGAACTGCCATGCCATGTAGAAGACTGAAATTTACAATGAAATTAGCCAATAATTTTACAATTAATAAAGCGCAAGGACAAACTTTAATACATTGCGCCATCAACTTCAAAGAATCCTGCTTTTCTCACGGTGAACTATACATAGTTGGCTCTCGAATAGGAAATTCGAAAAATTTGTACATACAAGTATATGCCCTGGGCAACAAAATAAAAAATATTGTTTATAAACAAATATTGTAAATAGTTAGAATATGTTTTCAATAATTATATTTTAAAGTTTATCCTTTTATTCCAACTACCACACAATCTAATATCAACTCCCTGACCGAAGCCGGGTGCCCCAGCTAGTATATACATATATATATATATATATATATATATATATATATATATATATATATATATATGTGTGTGTATGTATTAGTGTCATTTAGCCTGCTACTGTGTGTCTTCTTAAATACTTTCTTTGCATTATTTCGTAAAATTTTGGTTGGCACTAATCTTACTGCCATTTCGTTTTCGAAATCATTCAGTTTTGACAAGAGTTGTCGTATAATATTTTACTTTTTGGATTTAACTAGTATTTTGTAGTTTCTTTAGTAGTTTTAAAATAGTATTTGTTATTTTATAGTTAAAATAGTATTTGGTTTTGTTACATTTAGTATTAACATTTTTGAAATATCTTATATATGGGTCTCTGTAGGCATTCATTTCTTTCTATGAAACAAATTTTTATGGCATGTGCTTGTTGTAGTATGGGTTTTAACATCTATTTCTTCTCTTTCTCTTCTACTTCTTTTGAGTTTATATCTTTCGACTGCTGAGTATGTGTGATTAACACTGTGTAAAAAATATCTTAACACCTCTATAATGAAATCTTTTTTCTTTATCTTGTTGCCATTTTCACTAGACATCTCAGTAGACATTTGGCTGTCGCACTTTGACATTTGGCTGTCGATATTCATGGGCTTTGAAAAGTTCACTCAGTCTTTTGCGTTCCAGGTTGCTCAGAACACTTTCTTCTTTGATTCTACGTGACGTTCGTCATTCAATTACGTTGTTAATATTTTATTTCATTTTATATTTTTACGAATTTTCTAGAGACTTATCATTTTGTTAGATAAAGAAAAATAAAACGAGATCACATTTTAAACGTCATTTCGTTAGTTTTCAGATTTTTTCTGAAATATTTGATAATTTGAAATGTTTTGAACTACATGTTTCAATTACTTTTTTCTCTGTTTTATATGTAATCCCCATATTTTTTTCTGTACAAAAATGTCTCAGTAAGTTTTAAACATTGAGCCCTAATATATACCTAATATATAGTTGATATGACACAACGATACGTATTAACCTTATTCAATTATGGATATTCACTAAAATCAATAAAATTGTATTAGTTTTATAAAGTACCTAATTAAATAAACATTATTAGATTGACTTAATGTAAAATTATACCATCTATTAATGACACCAAACCTTAATATTCATATCATTGTGTAATATCAAACTAGTAATATTTATGACATTGTTAAAGAACCAAGTAATTATTTGAGCCGACAAATAAATATACAACCAACTTCTTGGCTTCGAAATTCCAAATTTATATTTAAAAAGATAATTTCTATTAAAATTAAATAGACGAATATAATTTTCTTATAAGCGTATTATTAAATATAAAAAATTAATGGATGTTGCACAGTATTCAGATGTACCGGAAATCGATAATGAAATTCACAGTTAATAAAAATATGCAAGCAAATATGGTAAATCTTCTTAAGTAAAGCAAGAGTCGATAAAGATAAGAAAAAAATTATTAAATTTGCGAATAAAACAACAAAAAATAACTGAAAGGAAATTACAAATTTTTGAGTAAAAATAACGTATTTGAAGATATACTGAATATATACCTAACTGAATATACAAACACGAGTCGAATTTGGTAGTCGTTTCTTTGATATTTCTAATAATTAATAATAAAATCGCTGTTTCTTCCGTTTTATGTAATTACAAGTATTTTTATATACATATATATATATATATATATATATATATATATATATATTTATGTATGTGTGTAGATTAGAATTTGCCTTAAATATTAGAAACATTTTTGAAAATTCTAATATTTTTTGAAACATTGGAAACCAAACCATTAGAAGATTGACAATCAAGCAAGAGCAAAAAGTAAAATATAATTTGTAACCATATTACAAAGTAAGAAAACTACCATCATAAACGTGCACGGATTTCATTTTTAATATACCGGGAATCGTTCATAGAAAATGATAATGAAAATCTTAGGAAATAAATAATAACTTTTTAGAAAAGATTGTAGAAGATAATCGATAGGTAACTTTGTTTTTTAATTCATAGCCATTACCTAATTTAATTAAAAATAAACTGTTAATTGACATTGTTTGTTTGCTCTTTTTGAATTTACACGGTCTTTTCCAATGACCCTGTTAAGACTGCAAGTTTCATAGATTAGTGTGTTACATCTGTGAGTGAAGGATATGACAATACACAATATGCACTTTATTTCATATTCACTTTGCTTCCAAAAGTTCCGTTAAAATGATGTTTACACATTGGTATAGAAAATAACCTCACTTTTCATCAAAAATACAACAATTTGTCATTAGTCTGATTAACGGTTTAAATAATAATATGTGATTGGTTTCTATATCAGTGTCATTTTTATTCTAACCCAACACAACCTGGACTTTTGCGGTTCCCTTTTTCAACTTCTTATTTATGGTCTTAAATTCGGTTATCCAAACCTCTACTCTTAACACTTTGGATTTTTGAACCAATAAAAAAAGTCTAAAAATATCAAAACGCTCCTTTAACTACGCTTACTCAACATTATTTATTGAATGTAGCATTAATGAGTTGGTACATTCTTACTTTTGTATGTTCTACCTTGCATTTTACCATAAAACACACACACACACATGAAAAAAAAATTGTCTTAGAACATCGAAACATATTTTCTCTATCTTAAGCCATTTAAAACCGTTTGACACATTCGTTTGAAATAAATTCGTTCGACTAAAGACTAATTGTGATGAACTAAATGTTGATGAAATATGACAGATGAACACCAATGTACAGTTCAGAAGTAGAGATAACGTAATTATAGCAATTACTCGCAGCGTGTCTATCCACTCCCTCCACCTCTCAGTTTCACAGCATCAATTATCTTTTTTGCTCTATCCTCACTAAAATTATTATTCGGAAATGAAACCCTATTGTATTCGCTAAGGGTATCCCATTTCACCGTCGGCATGTACCCGGCCCATACGTCACAGGATGAGAGCCTCTCCACAAGCTCAATTTAGCTAACAACATCCGGGTGCACAGCGTGGAATTAGCGCCCCGTCTCCACGTTTTAATTACGGCCGCCACTGTGCCCTCATTGGCGAATTGAGCGGTTTATTACCGCGCTTGATGTTAGTATGGCGGAAGAATTACATTTATGAAAACATGAGAATGAAAATGGTGTGTACATGGTGCAGATATGTTTTCACAACACCGTAAATGAAAAATATAATAGTGGGAAAAACTTACTTTGAAAGATCTATAAAGCACGAATAGAACTCGCTCAACGAGTGTTTCGTGCATATTTGGGCACTTATAAAATATTTAGGTATACAGACTATTTCTATTTTTTCACAAATTTTAATTTTGTACAACGTACAAAAATTATAAAATCTAGGAAAATCGCTAAAGTTTTCCTACAACATTTGCATAGGATTCTAAAAAGCCTATTTCTTATAATTTCAGGTTGAATATTTTCAGAGATGAGAGTGCCGGAACGTATTTTTTTGACATATTTTTCATTATATTTCCAAAGATATATTATCTGAAATTATGATTCAGGTAATAATATTTTTAAGCGCTTATTAATAATTATTCTACACTATAAATAGAATTACAAAAATAAATTCATGTACTTAATTTACCCAAATCTCGTAAAATTTCCATTTAAAATTGTTGGGTGTTAACTCTCAAGACGTGTTTTATTACTTTGCAAAATTTTAATCACTAATCGATAAGTATTGCATAAATCAGTAATAAACGATAATGGCTTGTACAAAAGGAAAACGCCAAACGTGAATAGGACGATGAAAATTTAAGTATAATATGTGTAAAATTAGACACAACATACATATCGATATTTATATATATCTAGGTATATTTCTTGAAGAAGAGCTTCTCTGAAATAAATTTTATATTTAGAATTATTGATTTAAATCGTATTATTATGAATATTTTGAAAATGATGGAGGAATTAATAATATATTTTTTTAGGTTAGATAATTCAATTTTTAATGGAAACGCTTAAGTTTCTTTTAAAAAACGGGGCTGTCGTAAAATTCCTGTAAATAATTCAAATATATTCCACTCCATTGATTTCGAAGATAAAAACAGAAAAATATTTGAAAAGCCAATTGTTTCATCGTATGCATAAATAGTATATTCCCTTAAATTGATTTGACAACCGCATAATCGTCACAGATAATATTCGCAGATAATTCTTTCCGCTATCAAATAAATACTTTTCACAATCTGACTTAGAAAATGTCATTTGTTGGGTTTCGTAACTCGAAAGAAAAAACCCTTACAGGTTTACTTCGTTGTACATCTGTATGTCTGCCTATCTATGAAGACCCTATTTTTCAGAAACGCGTGGAAGGTTGGTGGAAGTTACAGTTAATATCAACTTTCATTAATATCAATTTAATTGAAATTAGTATCAAGTTGAAATTAACATTACTTAGGTCTAATGTTCCTTGGAGCTGTAAAAAATCAAGTTTCTAAAGCAATGAAAACAAAAAATACGGCCGTTTATGCCGCGTATTTTGACACAAGTAAATCAAAACCTCTAGGGTACTTCCCGTTGACCTGGAATCATGAAATTTTGCAAAAATAAAATCTCAAAATCGTTAATTTGTAGTTATATTTAATTTGTAGTCACATAATTATTTGTTTTAAATATGCGTCTATAAAGATGAAATAGGTAATATATTTTCGTTCAAAAAAATTAAAATTTTGTAAATAGTTTAATAGGAATATTATGTACCATTAAATGTTAATAAATGCCTAAACGTGTACAAAACCCTCGTATTCGTTCCGTGCTTGACAGGTTTTTTATTTCTTGTGCGGTTTATAAGGCGGACAAGGGGATGGCGTAATAAAATTAAGAAGAGTGAATTAAAATAAGGTCTCTGATCACTATGTATTCTTATAACACATGCTTGTATTATAACATTTTATATAACACATGCATGTATTATAACACATATCAGTGTATAAGTGTGAATTAGAATACCATTGCGTCCACAAACTTTTCATTGACAACGTTAGAAACAGGAAAAAATGTCTTAAAATCATGCAAAAGGTATCAAATTTCTTGCTGGTCAGAATGGACATAATGCTTTTAGCTTTTTCACATTAATCGATTACGCGTTACAAATATTGAAAGCTACTCCATTGATTTCATTAATGTAGAAATTTATGTCATAAATTTACTATTGGTTTGCCTCTAACAACCTATAACATTTAAGAGAACATTCTTATTTTATTGTACTTAAAGCCAATATGAGAGCATTCCCAGAGAAACAAAGTTTCCTAACTTTTAAAGGTAGACTTCTGTAACTTTCCAAAAAACAGTGAAACGTAGCAGTAAGTGCTAAGTAACTAAAACTCAATTACGAATCGAACTCCCGCTACGATGTTTATGTACATACGTAGATACGTGTAAAAGTTTAAATGTTTACGCGTACAAAATGTTTCTATTAATCTATTTATAAATGTTAACATATTTTCCACCGTATTAGCGTATTGCCTAGTACATCCTTCAGAGGCATAAAGATATCGTTAGTTAGTCAAAAAATATAAGGACTAGGATTATCGCCATAACCTTCTAGTCAGTGTTGGTTTTCTGAAATTTTTTATTCAGATTCTATCAACCCTGTTTTTTAAGATTTTTGGTTCAGCAATTTCTAAAATAAGAGGGTGTGTATTCAACCTTTTTACACATTTTGGTGCCTAACACTGAAGGCATGCTACTACTAGGATTTCCTTATAACTAAGCTTTAGAATGATAATTCTGTCTCTTTGTTCCTCACAGCCGATTTTTCGAAGGAAACCGCTATGAGGAACAAAGAGACAGATATGTGTGTGATAATAATGATAATATAAGGATTCCATTTTCCATTTTAAGATACGGAATTCTAAAATTGAAAAATACATATTTATATAAATATACTAAATTATTAAATAAAAACTCGATATAATCTAAATATAATATTAAGTAACACTAAAAAGAACAAAGCATGCATGAAATTCTACGTAAATACAATAGGATTATGAATTGGAGGCCATTCTGTATGCAAAGCGCAAATGAGGAGCATATGCCGACAATTCTGATATTCAGATATAAACAATTACGACATATAATGTATTTCAATATTTTTATCTTAAACAATTAAACATAAATATAAAAACAAAACGCAAAGACAAACGTTTTCCATAAACATGATTTCTTAAGTAGTTTCGTAAACTTAAGTTATTGCTTTCTTAAGTTATCGCGAATGCTAGAATGTTTGCTTTTGTAGATTTAAGTAGTTATTTTATTAAACACATTCATGCCCTTAGGTTATTGCTTTCCTAAGTTGCTACGTAAAATTAAACTATTGCTTTCTTAAATGGATTCATACGTTAAACTTGTTGCTTTCCTAAATTTATTCGTGTATTTAAATTGTTGCTTTTATCGTATCTCAAAAGTATGTCGTTGCTTTCTTAAGTCGTTATATACACTGAAGCTTTTACTTTCTTGAGTTGTTTCATGTACTTAAATTATTGTTTGGTTAAGTTTTTTTTCAAAGACTTAAGTTAAAAATATAATAAAGCAACGAACACCAAAATCCGCACCCTAAATTATATTAACTAGAAACAGATAGTTCTCTCCATAGTGTTTCGTAGTTCTGTACTCTTATATTTTTCCACAACTCCAACTCTTCAAGTAAAACAAAATTGGAATCATTTTCCTTTATTCCCTTTTAACTTAACGTAATAGGAAAACGTCAAAATGACTCTCACTTTCCTCCCTTTATTTATTTCCGACTTTTGTTCTTTTTTTGTCTGATTCATCTACAAAAACAAACCCATTTTCCGCAAAGGGAATCCCGAATTGCAAACAAATAATAAAGAAATAAATTAAATATTAAAGGTAAAAGTCACGAAAAGAGCAAGTCCTTTGGGTCCCGTTATATTTGACCCTTTCCTACTGTCCGCAGTGCTACCACCATAATTAGTTGCTGGTCACTCGCGCGAATAATTCAAGGAAAATACTTACATCCTTATATAAGCCAAGTTTAGTGTTACCAACAGATATAAAATTCTTTTCAGCAAAAACATCGTGTATTATGCTCATCTTAGTGGTGAAAATGTGGCCAAACATATATTGAACTACACACAAAAAGAATTCTTAATTAGTATGCAAAAGAACGTCCAAAAATTAAAACAAAATTAAAAAACCAACCAGTTGATCTATAAAACGTGCATTTGTAGATAAATTAGTAAAATAAATAATTATTTTTATTTCCCCTAATAAAAATAAAAACGTTTTTAATAAAGTAAAAATTATAGTAATTAGAAAAATATAATAAAAATAATAAATTGACGACAAAGTATATAATATATATGATATATACATAAAACACTATAATATATAACAGCATTTGAAAGCTAGAATATAAAATGACATTAAGTTAGTAGATAGTATTTTTTAAATAGTAACCCGTTTAATATCGTTGAAGAAAATTTCAATTGACATGGAGAAAAATTCTCAGCATATTCAGTATTTCCTGCTGGTCCTAATATTACCATTCGATATATATATATATATATATATATATATATATATATATATATATATATAATTACGTCGTTTGAAATTTCCGATACTTGCTGAAGAAAAAAGAACTATTTGAGAAATGGGGCGTTTGGCAACTCTGATGACCAAAAGGAACTCATGTCCCTTTTGGGTAATGAAAACTTGTTACCGGCAATGAACACACGTAGAATACTATCTGCGCATAGGGTTACCGTACGACGAATGAATAGAGGGAATCTTGTCCGTAATAAATATGATTGTCTTTTTTATTTCTATGTAAATAAGTTTCGTTCTCATTTTTCATTTCTACTATTTTAGTTTATTTCTAGTCATACTATTATTTTGAGTCCATTCAACTTTTGGATGTATTATTTATGCATTTGAATCTAAAATCATAAAACAATATGGTTTTTATAAGGTTATTTTTTTTAGTTTAGACTTGCTTGTCGATAAATCTGTTAATTAAGAAGAAGAAAATAATAAAGATTTTAATTATTAAGTAGCAAGAAGTTTAAAATATATATTAAGTTAATATATAAAACTTAATATATATTTTAAACTTTTAAAGAAAAAAAACTTTTTAAGAAGGTTTTAAAGTTTCATTCACCGTATTCCCCGAATGACGTTTGCACAATATTAAGTTTCTAATATATGTGTAATTATTTGTCAATTCTTAATTTTTTGACTGTGATTTTAAAAAATCCAAAAAAGATTAAATGCGTTGATTTTAACTTTCAACATGTTTACATTTGTACAATTTTTTTCTTCGCTTCCATTGCTGCTAAAATCTTCTAAGTCATTACGTATTTTCTATCTCTACAAAAGGCCCTCTCAAATGCAACTTCTTTCATTAATAAAATAATTGAATATTAATGCTCCGCGAATTAATACATAATGCATAATACGTTCCCGTTACGACGCACGTTAATTAATTATAAAATGCTGACTACAAATAGAATAAGAATGTTGAAGCCTAATAAATTTGAAGCCATCTGGCACTACTTGGTCTATATAAGAGAAAGCTGCTAGAAAAATAAAATGGCACCGCTCTCCTGTCAAACCAACTAAATGTGTATTTTGGAGTCTAAATTGATGCAGGAACACCCAGGTCGGTATAACTGCAGTTTAGTACTAATGACAATTATACTTTTCCTTATTTTTTTTAATTAGACAATATACATAAAAAGCAATGTCTTTAACAAAAAAAATTCTTATCGCGATTATTTTAATAAACAAAATCGATTTACAAAATGCCTTTACTGTGAAGAAACGACTATCAATTGATTGTCAAACATCAAATTGATTATCTCTTTTTACGGTCGATCACCACGAGCAAACAGTGTGAATCCATCATAAATGCTAAATTCTTATCGCGATTATTTTAATAAACAAAATCGATTTACAAAATGCTTTTACTGTGAAGAAACGACTATCAATTGGTTGTCAAACATCAAATTGATTACCTCTTTTTACGGTCGATTGCCACGAGCAAACAGTGTGAATTTGTCATAAATGCTAATTTCAGAAAAAAATAGTTCGATTGCCAGGGTCAATGATACATTTTCTTAGTGTTGACGTAGAATTTTTGGACAAGGGAGGAGGATAGAAACGGATATTTAGAAAGACACAAATTTCGTGATCTGTAAAAAAGTGAGTGTTTAATTCAACACAAATATATAACTAATATCTAATTTTTCGCTCCTCAAGCAACCGTCTGTTATTTGATAACCTATTATGTATTTATCTTTAAATTTTTGAAGATATTTCTTTTCAAGTGCGAAAAGAGGTGAAATTATAAATTTGACTCGTACATATATCGTTAGCAGCGTTAACTTGTACCATTTTATTTATCAATATCATGCGAGGCGCGCTGTGATAAAAATTCTAGTGTAATCGTAGTCAGATTCAAATTTCTCATTTTGATTTTATATAGAAATAAAGAATTGTTATGGTTCTGTCAGTACAGCCTAATCCAGATTTTTACTGTCTTGCCCTTTAAAGCGATAGCCGACTTCGAGACCCTATATCTACGCGCGTGTGTGAGTGTGTGCATTTTTATATTATATATATAATTAGAAGAGTAAATTCTATATATAGAAAATATTTTAAAATAGTATATGATTTAGTGTAAAGAATGATAATAAAAGCCAGAAAAGTATTTTAAAATTTTTTATCTGCCTGTATGTTAATTTGTTTGTAAACGATGCGAAATCTACTGTACGGATTTTTACTAAATTTGGTATGGTAATAGTTTATATCTAAGAGCATCATATTAGAGAATAAAAAAATTGCGCATGTGAGCACCGACACGCGGCTGAAGTTTACTCATTAAGTACAAATTTTCTTCGAATGCATGACACTGCTTATAAATGTAAATATCACTATCATTAAATGTAAATCGAAAATTATTTGATAATAAATGCTGACAATACAATTATTTTCAAGTAAAATGCAAATGAACAGGATCAAATTTATACAACAAAATTAAAAACATTTAGTAAGGTCAGACTAAGAAGTTAAAATTAAAAGAGACTTTTTAATTTTTTATAGGATAGAAGACACCAAATATTCACACATAATGACATTTAGTGATTCCATCATGATATAAGTCAACGATAGTAAACTATATGTGTCATACTCCGTCATTGCGTTTACGCCAAATAAATATATTAATATCTCACTCTAAGGATGCAAAGAAATGTTGCACGGAGAGACCACCTAACAGTTACACATTTTGTAACGTTCTGAACTTGTGACTTTACTCCTCATAAAACTTCATACCGGGCGCCGTATATGAAAATCGGTTTTTAAGGAGTAAACTTCAAAAATAAATGCTATTAACATTTCTTATTCCGAATTTCGCGAACAATGTCACAGGCACAGCTAGTTTTATATAAATCTATATTTATTGAACTATATATAATGGTGAAAATCCCTCAGGTAGTTACAAATAATAGTAGATATTTTTAAAGGAATCTGAAATAAAATGTAATAGACTACCCGACATAGACTAGCATTACTTTATTTCTATATTTTATGGTTTAGATTTGCGGGACAAAGGGAGTAAATTATTGCTAATATTCATAATCATTTACTTGGGACAACATAACACAATATTCATAATTACTACATTGGCGAGGTAACTTTCATTCCCTTTTAATTTTTATAGTCTTGATATCTTGGTAGATTATCTTGTAATCTTCAATTATTATGTAATTTTTAGAACACACTAATCCAAGTGTTTTAATTCAAAAACCCCAAGGGTTGCTAAAAAAATTCTAAATAAACTAAGATATTAGACTCTGGATAGTTTTTTTTCAGTTGCGCTGTTGTGTTGTGTAGTTAAACTATTTGTAAATATTAACATTTTTTCACCATCTAAATGTATTGCCTAGAATATTTTTTGCATCCCTATAATTATAATAAATATTCCAATAACATTAACATCTACATGTACAAAATGAGAAAATCGAGTAGTTTATTTGCACCCCCAAAATTCTGAATCTAACTGTTATGAGGTATTATTACATGTATATGGGTTAACATGCTTCAGTTTCCATAACAAAAGATTTCGAAGAAAATGTTTGGGGACATTTTACCAAAGCTTCTATAACTCTTTTGCATAAAATTCTTAAATAGTTCTGTAAACTTTATAAATAACTCTTGCAAATAACTGTAAACCATATAAACGACACTTTGAAAAAAATTGAAAAATTTCTTTTTATTTTCTCTTGATATTTATGCGAGTTAGTAGGCTTTATAGCTATGCCAAATTTAAAGTAGCTACGTTAAACTACTTGTGAGAATAATGATTGGGACAGACGGACGGACAGATGTGTGATCTTAAAAGAATTCCATTTTTTCCTTTTTATTTACAGAACCTTAAATAAATCACTATTAAAAAAAATTTAAATTGGAAGAATGACTGACAGCGGAAATAAAAAAATGTCCTGTGATACGCCATTATTATTATATAATTAATAACACGCATGCAAACAAACCTGCGCACGATTGTTTTTTTTCAACAACACTCGACACACTGATAAGATCAACACAAACGTAATCAAAATTATACTTTCATCTTATTATCAATTCACTTTTCGTGATTTTTTTATTCAACATTTTTAAAATCATACAGTATTAATGCATATGTGTTCCGTCCACAACTAACGTCAGTATATAATTCGTTACTAAATATGACTACGCCGAATATTAGCTTTATGCAATTAATCTAAAGTTTCTATAAAAATATTGTGACAGACAGACAATCAATCCATAAATATTCCCAAAACTCAAACAATGTTTTAATGTTATTACATAAAATGGATTTCATATTGAATATGAGTGAAATAATTCAATTGAAAAAAAAATTCATTCTTATAATTCAAAGCCTTACTGAGAATAACAATCGTTTCACAATTCTTGTACCAATATATAAACACGGAAAATTGGTCATCCTACCCACACGCCCACTTTTTCGATGCAAACATTTTGGAAAGGGCCCGACGGGACAAGAAAAGGGGATAAACTTTTCTAATGGAATGCGTTTAGGTTGAACGCGAATAAATAAAACGAGGGTTTCGATGTTTATTCACCACCGGATATAGTGTGCGATTTAGACGGTCGACATTGGGCATGTTTAACTTATATTTGTGTTGTTGAAAAACCGTATTCACCATATACTCTGTAACAAATCTGGTGTGACCTTAAACTAACGTAGGTAATAATACTCAGATCCTGTCTTCGGCGGCTGTGATATCTGGATCAGAATAATTGTACCCTTGGCACTGTCGGTATTAGAAGACATTTACGCAACCAATAAAAATAAAACAACAAACTTATTTTTATTGGTTGCGTCCAATGGGGATACTAAACGGAAAATGTATTTTAGTAGTTGGTAGATTTAAAGACCACGTCTATTGACCGTATAAATTCTAAAAGCAATTTTTTTAAGTTCATTTAATGGAGTAATTATTATTACTTTAAAACATTATTGTTGACTCCATTTTTAGGGTTCCATAGCATAACAAAGAATCTTTATGGCTTCATCATATTCGTTTTTTGGTCACTGTCTCAGCATTTCCATAGTTTTAGATCTGTGTACGTAAAATTTTGCAAGTAGATGGTTTAGATTTTATGGAAATATTAACTACAAAAAATACAATAAGTTATTTTATTTAAGGTATCTCTAATATAGTATGTATCTTAATAATATTTTGAAATTAAATTTTCATTAAACCATTTGTAATTTTTAAGGACGGTTTGCGAAATATTATAGTGCCACAAATTATCTCCCGACTAATTTAACATATTCGAAAGATCTGAAAAAAAATCGTACCACTAGCATTTTGTTGGAACTTTCAAATAAAGTTACTCGCTTTACGGTATCGGTAATTTCAAGAAATGCCGACTGCGGTACCTTACTTTATACGAGTTTCAACACGCACTTAACCAAGAGGAAGAACATATGTATGTATGTTTGAATGTATGTTTGAATGTATGTATTTTTTCTATTCGATCCTAGCGCTTAAACTACTGCACTGATTTTGATAAACAAGTTGTCTTTCGATTTGCATTGACCGTACTCGGTTGTCGATCGATATTCTAGACTATATCATGTTAAGTTGAAAGGAATAAAGCTGAGAGGAGGGGCAATATTAAATAATTCAGAATTAAAATTCAAGTAAACTTCGCGTTTAATATCAAATAAATGCTACAAAATTTTGGAAAAATCAATATATAGATTCTTTGTATACAATATTAGTAAGGCACATTATTAGTAAGATATAAGGGAGAAGTTTAAAATAAAACTACTATTTTAAACTTTCGTCTCTTGTTTCCCTTATTATTTTTATGTACAAAGAATTTGTATACCAAAATACAAAAAAAACTACCATATTTGGAACTAAAGGAAAAGCCATGACAAAGACATTTTTTCCTGACTACGCCAAGACCGACAATAAAGGGTTAACAATTTAGTAGTCTACATATGCATTTACGAATATGGAGTATGGTATAGTAAAACTTTGATTCTATGAATGAAACTTTAAATAATTTCATTAAGAAAAGTCTAAAATTTATTAAAAACAAATACTTAGCCTGAAAATACGGGACTATGCAAACGGAGATAAAAAAGTAAAATGTTGATTTGTGGCCGCTAATCGCAATCTCACGAATCTATAAACATGCTCGGAATGGACGTTCTCCCCATTTCCACCGCCGATCTCTCCACAACTAGTGATAGATTATCGATTTGCCCATGTTGCTATACTTTCTCCTATACTGACTAGCGATAGCTGAGAATGCAGAATGGCGCGTCAATTATGATTATTGCTAGCATCTGAACTGACATGTCATTATTGTTGGATTCATCTTAATATCAAAAATGTCATAAGATATGTAAAAATATGAACATGTATCTTAATTCAAAGTGCATCTTAAATGGACGGAAATCCATGAGCAATGCAATCTTACAGTTTTTTATAAAATTTTGAATAGTCCAACATGGCTGACAACTAAATTACTTTTCACGATCTAAGACTATGTCTCAGTCTCCTTTTCCCCAAAACATACAACCATATTTTGTGAAAAGTTCTCCGTCCAAGCTGCAAAACTTTAAAATCATCTGGATCATGATACTAGATCCTCTCCGTCTACAAATATTTTCAAAGATCGTCTAAAAAGTTTTGCTCTGGTAAACCTATAGCCCTACTCTTATTTCATTTAATTGTTCTCCCTACGTAAAAGTAACGTTCGATTCGTCTTAAACCTAAGTGAGTGATAGCGATTTAACTTAATTTCACACTCTTAATGCCTATGTACTCTAGATTCTTTTTGCTAACAAACATTTGTATGAAGACATGTTTAATCTAAAAGCTTCTTTTTTTCACCAGTTTACATTCCGCTATTGTACATATGCCTCATCTAAAGCATATCTTATATGAGTGTTTTGTTAATTATTTTACAAATATAGTATGGAGAACTTATTTCGCGAGATGACTTGTGAGGTATCTAAAGAATTATATAACTTCTGCAGAATATCAAGTGTCCAAAAGCAACGTCTTACAACAATATTAAGATATTTAGAAGGATATATTTATCAAAGTATCCAATATTCATTCAAGATTTTAGTTCAAACCATTCAATTTATTGTGCCTGAAGTATACAAAACAATACGGTGTTAAAGAATCAGGTCAAGGTAAAAATAATAATAACTAAACATTTGTTTAAGCGCCAAATTATAATAACAAAATATTAATTTTACACTCATCATCAATCAGGCAGCTCTTACATTCAACGCCAATGGGGTATTTAGTACGTGTTTACATTTGAGTATTGTCATCCTCAATGGCACTTAATAATATACTTTCAATTATATTCGCTAAAATACCGAGCACAACAATTTCATGGAGTAAAAATTTACCAGATTTTTCCCTTTTCTATACATTGTTACGTCCCTGGAAGTGATGATCATAACAATTTCTTGGGCTTATCCCAAGAATGTGGTTTTTTAACATAGCTTTTGAAACCTGTAAACATCCAGGAGACAGTGTAGAGCAATAAGGACATAGTGATCATATAAATGAGAATGATGATGAATGACTTGAGTTTATAGGCCTTTCTGTGGGGAAAGGGCTGTCAACGAAAATACAATATTATGTGTTCGCATTTCTATTTACATTATATTGTGCCAATTTGACTTCCGTATCTTGCGTTTCTTCGCCTTTTCTCCTTGTTCTTTCTGTGGGGACTCTGGGGACGGCATCTAGGACTGAAAGAATATCAAATTATTATTAATGTTTGAATTTGATTTATTTCGGTTACCACAAACAACATAACGATGGTTATCTAGTTCAGGGTGAGACAGAATATTATAACTATAAGAGAACATTTCGTATTGTATAATGGCATTAGTAGACAGTAATTATCATTTCATTTCTCTATATTGGAAACCATTGCTTATGCGTACAAACAATGGGAATTTTTTTGGAAATAGTTTATTTTGAGAAAAAATTACTAGTAATACAATTAATATGCTTTCAGATGACCCATTACCTGGAAGGGAAGGGGGCATCTGAAAGTAAATTACGGGACTTTCGCATTACATAAATATTTCACCAAACCCCTTCCGGAAAATCATAATGTCGGCACGGGAACATATTTTTCAATTACAGGTTTTCAAGTACTCTTTATAATAATTGAAAATATTTTTGGGATTTAGACATCTATCTGTCTTTTGGATCAGAAAACTAACAAAACTTTATCTAAAAAGTACCATTAATTACGATGAAATGTATTATTTTACATGCTTTTTTACGACAAAATAATTCTTCGAATTTTTTTTCTCCACCTGTAACTTTTAATTTAATTCTGTACGGGACACGTATCAATACAACATGGAGGAAAAATAACATTGTTAAGTCATGAAACTGGTCTTTCGTATATACACCAAATACTGAAACGATATCCTACCCATAACGAACACCGAGCAACATTTTGGACAATAGGTCTAAATTTGCTTACTATTTTCATAATTCCACATAGTTTTCATAGCGAGGACATCTGAAATAATGTACCAATATAAATAAATATAATTATGACATGTATTAAATATAGTTGTATTTATTTCCTCTACCCTAATGAATGTATCAGAAGATACAAATATGGTTACGCTATTGTACAATAATATAGAAATGTGTTTGTTTTTGTAATGTGTTTAAAAGTTCAAATTCAGTTCTTAAGTATTTTAAGCCCATAGCATTTTTATAAATTATGCAATGATAGCCTGCCCATAGACACCTATTATGGGAACAGAGTGCAAATAGTAGGTGTAAGTAGATACCCTATATTAACTTCAGAAAACGCAACACAAATAGCTAAAAACGTACTTACCTCAGATTCGGCGTTTACAGAGTCCACAAGATATATAGCTCCTAAAAATTGTCCAATAAACCAAAAGAAAACTATTTTGGTTGGCTGACGTCATCCACAGTTGCTTCTAAATTAACAACCAACGAAGCTTTCTTTTTTCACCAAATTCCTACATTAATTACTATACTATTTTGTCAGATTTTTCTTTTCTGTTTTCAACTCTTTGGTGGTAATATCGTTCACGTTTTCGCCTATGAGGTTCCATTCGTCATGAACTTTGTTTTAATTTATGAAATTAATTCAATGAAACAAATGATTTTAAAATTGATTTTTGCAAAAATTTAACATTTAAATTTAAATGTTAAATTTAAATATCAGTCTTAAGAGTCAATTTTTTTAAATTTAATTAAAATTATTGTAACGCATTCTTACGGTTTGTTCGTTTTTTTTCGGTTGGCAATTGTTTACAGTAATTTTTCGAGAGAAAAAAATCACCGCTCTGAAATTTCACAAAATAGAGCTTTGTTAATTTTTCTTACATTTATAATTATTGGTTTGAAATCGGAGGGTAAATAAATTTGAAGGATTTTACATGATGATCACGATCTAGGCAACAAAATCCTAAAGCTGGTCGTCCCCATTGTTGGATGTTATCTATATAGAAGCTTTCGTAGTTTAACCTTCTGTGTATGTGGTGGGTTACGATAAACCCAAACCATACCTACCAGACGACAAATCAGACCTTGAAAAACTGTTCCGAATCGGTAT
This sequence comes from Druceiella hillmani, assembly GCA_039881145.1. NCBI lineage: Eukaryota > Metazoa > Arthropoda > Insecta > Lepidoptera > Hepialidae > Druceiella > Druceiella hillmani. The sequence continues at coordinate 1,663,723 of JAYKKI010000126.1, forward strand.
TATTAAATTAGTAAGTCGGCGACGGTGGTTTTATCTCACTTACGTTATGATACTCTACATATTAATTAATATTAATTTATAAAAATATTTGCTTCACAAAAATATGCTATTATTAAGTATAAAAATATTAATTTCGATAATTAAATAAGTTCGTAATAATTAAAATAATTTTTACACTCAAATTGTTGGAGCACCCAGTGTCAGGTAAAAGCTTCCTCTATTGCATGCTATTTCTCCCCGTCCGCAATTGTGTGTCGCATGTCCCATGTGGTCTGTGGTAACAGGGGTAATAACCAGTACAATCCTTTGTTACTAAATACCATTCCAAATGTTTAAGTATTTGTGTTTTCACATATTGTTCCACCAAGTCAACATTGATTCAAAAAAATGTGTGTGTTGTTTATAGTAAGCTAATGCGCCTCAAATTGCAAATATTTCCTAGGTCACGTTTCTTATATCATAGTTTTATGACAGACATTTGCCAACCAGATGGACTATTTTTGGATAATAAGATTTTATGAAATATGCATATAAGAATAAAGTAATAGGTTCTGATGGAGATTTTAAGATACCGTATTCACTTGGGCTTTTCTTCAATTTGTGAAAGTTTATAGACTTTTTTATTTCATTTGCAGTGAATAAAGGTACCTCTTTGCTATCTTTATAGCCTTCGTTTATATAAGTTTCTCCATACTTGTTCGCATTGCTATATAATCATACGCAAATTTATGTAGCAGCATCCACAAGTCTCATCTCTCCGTATAGCAGTTCAGCTTGTAGTTGTTTTCAGTAACGGGATCCATTTTATAACGATTTCTAAGTGTCACCTCTCCTCTCTTTATCGAATTGTTATTTTACGAGTAAATTTAGAATTCATCCTTTCATACCAAATTTGAGTATTTTAATATTTATTTGTTTTACCTCAAGATTTTCTTATATAAATGAGATAGTTTTCTTTTCCCTGTTTTGTTTTATTTTTCTTGGTATTGAGCAGCGTTTTTTCTTTTACATTGGTTCGAATATCTAGAGTGATATTTAACATTTGTTTACGTTTTGTAGATTTTATTTCTCTTTCCTTAAACGATCTAATTTTTTTGCATTTGTAACTAAATAAGCGCAAGACAGTGTTTTATAAAGATATTGCAATAAAGTTTGTTTCATAAAATTATTGTAATAATTTTTCTCTAACTCATGCCATGAAACTAGACACTTTAAATTGTTTTCTGGATTTTACTCGTTTTATCAAAATGATAAAGAACTTAACACAGACGAGTCTATAATCGGTGGGGTAAGATTCATTAATTATCTTAATGCCGTGTATTCTATTTTTTATTTGTTATAAAGTAATCAATTTTATTAAAGTTTCAAGATCTGATAAGCACCATGTCCATCTTTGCAAGTAAAATTTCATAATATAAAGTCTATTTGCCAAGTAGAATTATGTAATTTATACTCATTTTTAGTTTCTTTTTAGTGATAATCTTATAAGTATTGCATTTCTATCTTAAGGAGTAGTCGCCATTTTGTCATTGAAATTGTCCATAATAACAGTGTCTGATCTCTATCATCTAAAGCCATCTTGAGATGATCGTAGAATAATTTCATCTTCCTTAGACTTTCCTGTAGGTGGATGAATTTGAATAAGATTAATTATGTTGTTTTCTATTTGTATATATAATGTGGCAATTCTATCTGAAAGTGGTTGAATTCTTTCAATTTGATTTCATGTTGCCTTTCCGTCTGAAACTGACTTCATTACTTTCACTTTGATTACCAGAATACCTAAAAATTATTTAATTTTCTTCCATTATTTTTTGTCTGCTAGTTTATTTCAAGGAGGCCTAGGATGCCCAATTTTATATTTTTCATAACATGTTTCAGTATATTTCATGTCCCATATTAAAAATATAGTGTTAAGCTTGCATATACTTAAATGCCTTTTTTCGTTCTTCGAGCTCTTTCTCCAATATCCCATAAAGGGTTTTTGTTGGTTTCTTCTTCAGCGACCAGAGTCAGTGATGATAGTGTCGATTTTTGTACATTCTGATTAGATGTTGAAGTTTGCCGTAGTATTTGTGGAAGTTTCTTTATTCATGTTGTAGTTTTTGTAGGATGAGGATGCCCATGGCGCCTTTTACTGATAGATTTCTATTGTCGTCTATTTTTATGAGTTTATTACAATGTACAGATGTTTTATTTCTTCTATCATATTCTTATTTCTGTTTTAATTTTAATTTTTTTTTTCAATTTTTAGAATATTTCATTGAAATTGTTTGATTTATGTACCTATTCCTTGCAACAACTTTTAATTCTTTGGTATTTTAACTTTCATTCCTATTGTAGTTACAGTCACACCTGTGGGTTAAGGGTGTATTTCTTATTGCATAAAATTGTATTAAAGTTATTTTTCTAGGAATCCAAACTTTGAGTGAATTGTATCTATGTGTTTAGTATTGTAATGGTAAGAAAACCCTTGCATAAGTACATCAGACTGACGGCAAGCAAAGAGAGATAGCGAGACCAAGTGGACACGAACACTTCGTCAAGAGCGTTATGATAGAGAAGGAGATGTTTCTGCGGAATCAAAGTTTGACAATTAATATTATTATCTGCAAACCGAAAGTAATTCCTGGATTAGTAAAAAGTCAAAGTAATCTTTGTAACTCGCGGTGAAATTAATACCAAGAAAACTAGTTCTGATTTAGAAGATGATAATGTTCCATTTTCGAGCTTCGTCAATCTAATACTTCCCCAATTTATATAAATAAATACAGGATAACAATACGAAAAAGCTACAATTAGTTAATATTCCCACTGCAAGCGAAACTATTTTACTCCTCTACCTGGCATAGAAATAAATATGATGGATGAGAATGTGAAGGGCGCTATCGAATATAAGCGTTATAAAGGTCTCTGATCCTACAAAATCTGAAACAGAATTAACTGTTTCCTAGGTATTTTGAAAAATTATCAGAAAGCTATCAAAAGAAAGGCTAAATACCCTTCTATAATGTCCAAGTAAAAAAAGGTCGAACATTTTGATAATTTGATTTGAAAACGAACTGGCATTTAATTATTGGATTTCAACCGAACTTTTGTCTTGCAACATTATTTTTTGTTTAGTTGCAACGGCATTAAATGAACTCGCTTTTGCAAATAAGGCACTTTTGCAATAATTCAATAGCTTCGATTTCGAAGCTATTGTGATATATATATTGTGATATGTGAGTGTGATGTTTACTTAAAATGCCACGTATTATACGTGGCATCTTAAGTAAACAATTTTATATTTTTTTCAATAACAAAAGTTGTGTTTTTGTTAATTTTTTCAATAGAGATATACTGATATGTAAAATTTATTTAATTTTTTATTTATATCTCTTAATTATGAAAGGAATTATCACTATTTCGTGTATGATCGTAATTAGTACACATCGCTTGGTTTCACATCATGTTTCATGTCATGTTTGGCTGTGCCAAATACCACCTTGTACGAGATATAAGATTTTGTCATCTTGTGTATTGAAGGTTAATATTCTTTTGCGAAACCAAGAAGCTATAGGTCAGTCTCAGTTTAGAGGTGGATATATTTTTGAAAAAGATGTGTTATAAAACGCTTTAGAATTATGGTTTCATATTTCTTAAAGGTTTATAGTTTCTTTATGGTAAAATGAACATGACGTGATTAGATATTTAAAAAGAAATCAATATTATATAACGTATTATAGCAAAATAGGAATTTTAATTATTTTTATATTTTGGAAAGAATCTTAAAACTTGTTATATGAATTAGCCAACATACGGTATATTTATCAGTTCGTGATTTAAGTTTAACAATAATATATAAATATATTCGAAGCATAAATATTTTCAGGATTTCTCAAATGTCAGATAATCATTTCATTCATTAATTCAGTGTTTTGATAGTATCTTTAGAAAATACAAGATAATTTGAAGGTGCTTCAAATTAAAGCTGATGACAATTTTTATTGCAATAACTTTTTTTTTTATTATTTTTGTATTGTACCCAATTTTTTGCAAAGTCCGCGTTAAAATTATTTTTTAAATATCTACATTACAGTTCGTAAATAAATATTTTATGTAATGGAAAAAGAGATCATCACACATCCCAGAGTATAGAAAAATGAGCGGACCGTAGTTTTGTATTTAAAATTTCATTACAGTTTTATACTCAAATTTAAACAATAATTTCCAAGCGGAGGAACAACAAGACAGTATCTATATGACAATGGATATAGCTATAGAAACGCCAATTTACTGCTGACAATTTTCCCTGATTACGCTGCAATACATTCCATTCCATTAATTTCTTTCCACTTAGCTACAGCGCCTACGTAATGGATCGAATTGTTAACAATATATCGGTCCACCGCCATTTCTCAAAATAGTGAATAGTGGTGCCTCAAAATTTGAAACCTGGCTTATTTTCGGGCATGTGAAATATGAATTTGACTCGTAACTGTTAAAACTTGTACATTAGTTCCAATTTACAAAATATGAAGGGAAAAGTCCGCTATGAATTTATCACATCTACTCAATTTAGAAGAACGTTGATATCGACACGAATGAAAGTTTGCTAATATATGCTAAGGATAATCGAAATTTATTACGCTTAGTTTAGCTACTAAGATTCCTATTGGACAACACTATTAAATTTTATTAAAAATCAGGATCTACTATCTACATTGGAAACAGATTACAATTATGCTGCCGTTACATGATAATATTTCGTCAAGTGTAGATATGATAATATCGACAATATTATTATAACGAATAAAATCGCAAGACAACACAACATGTTCAATATCGTGTAGAGTGTGTAAAAATATTGTTGTTTATACTGTTTAAAGTTAAAGTATTGTTGTTTATACTAAGATTTTTATTGGACAATACTATTCAATTTTATTATAAATCAGGATCTACTATCTACATTGGAAACAGATTACAATTATGCTGCCGTTACATGATAATATTTCGTCAAGTGTAGATATGATAATATCGACAATATTATTATAACGAATAAAATCGCAAGACAACACAACATGTTCAATATCGTGTAGAGTGTGTAAAAGTATTGTTGTTTATACTGTTTAAAATTAAAGTATTGTTGTTTATACTAAGATTTTTATTGGACAATACTATTAAATTTTATTAAAAATCAGGATCTACTATCTACATTGGAAACAGATTACAATTATGCTGCCGTTACATGATAATATTTCGTCTAGTGTACGTTTGATAATATCGACAATATTATTATAATGAATAAAATAGCAAGACAACACAACATGTTCAATATCGTGTAGAGTGTGTAAAAGTATTGTTGTTTATACTGTTTACGCATTTCTATATACATGTAGCTACTAAGATTTTTATTGAAAAACACTATTAAATTTCATTAAAAATCAGGATCTACTATCTACGTTGGAAATTGATTACATTTATGCTACCGTTACATGATAATATTTCGTCTAGTGTACATTTGATAATATCGACAATATTATTATAATGAACAAAATCGCAAGACAACACAACATATTCAATATCGTGTAGAGTATGTAAAAGTATTGTTGTTTATATTGTTTACGCATTTCTATATACATGTAATAATATTAGACGATAGATTATAAGTTGTTGAATGAAGCAGAATGCACGGATTTTATGTTATATTTAAATTGAAAAATCAAATTGTTCATCATATTTTAAAAGTCAAATTAAATTGTATAAGGCAATATTTAGTGCCTTGGTTGTGAATAAATACCTTGTTTAGTAAATAAATAACATAAAGCAATACAAATCTAAGAGTATGAGAGGAGGCTATATTAACATTAAGTATTCAGACATTTTTAAACATCCCAAGTTCTTTTTTCGGTTAAAAAGTAGACTTAATTTAATAATATGGCTCAAAGTATTAGTAAAACATTATCAAATTTATTTTAACTAAACGTGCGAATAAACATTTTACCTTATTCTGAACGAATTAAATATCGATGCCGAATACTTGTGTATTTAATTGTTTACATATAACATATTTCACTTCTTGGTATTTTGTAATCTACATTTTAAAAAAACTTGCGCCATACTTCTGCAGGTGATTCTTCAGAAGCATTGATTATTATCAACGGTAATTGACTAACGAAACGACTACTTGCAGACTAAGTGTTATCAATTGATAACACGTAGTATGCAAGTAATCGTTAATTATTTTTGATAATAACCAGTGATTCAGTTGTGAAAAAAGTGGGACAAGGTTGTTGTTATTTGTGTATGTATATATACATATACATATGAAGATTTTAAATTCATTTATTAAAAAAAACAGTAATTAATTCTATTTTTGAATTAATTTCATGTTGGCGATTGTAATAATATGTGGATGGAAAATCAAGACCAACATTGAATAATTCCTCGCCAAATATTAAAATATTTTAAGTTTTGTAAATTTTGTAACCAATATGATTTTAAATATTTACCTTAAAGTTTTATGCTATTTAGAATTGAAGTGAAAGCGTGAATACCTCAAATTCACATTTATAGCCGCGGGCGTCTCAAAAACAACTTTTGTCATTCAGTCTGCTACACCAATAGGAATATTTGAAAAAGCATATGATGTAATCATCTATGAAATGTTAAGATAATGACGTTAAAATTTGACATTAAGATGATTTAGTGGCAGTCAGCATCAGTATCGCTCGAGTCACGAGAACATGTGATGTTTACAAACAACATTCGTTTTCTCTTTATCAGCGTAAGAATTTAGAGAGATCTAAAATAAACGGTCGCTATCTAGAATGTCTGTGTATGTTTACATTAAAAAACCCCACTTTTTTAATGTTATATTTATTTGTCGTTGTTAACCACCCCAGGACTTTTATTTACTAAGGGACGCTGTATCCACTTATTGTGGAATGTATATTTAAACAATGTTAACTATGTCAATTAGGAATAAGGAAGACAAAGTTAATCCATTTTACGCTAATTTTACTATAGTCTTAGTCTAGTAATATAGTGGCAGATACTTTATTTTCAAAGACAATTTTATACCTCCAGCAAACAATTATTTATGATCCTAGGCGTACTAGAAGCATATTGAATCTATGCTAATGACACTCATTGATATTTATTTTTAATATATCTCTTTATCAGTGCGAACTTTAATGATACGCAAAGTCTTAAAATATATCTGCACATATAATAAAACTGTAAATTTTGCGTGTCTGTAATATAGACATATGCGTTAAAAATATTGTTGAAAAAGTTATTGTAGGATTAATTATTAGTGATAGAAAACATTAAGATCATTTTTGATTTTCTTTTCTGTTTGTCTTTTTGTATTTATTTGTTCATTTATTAACCCAATTCAAAATGAGCTTAGAAAAATATAGGGGTCAACTTGAAATAACATTTAGTTTTTCAATTCTTAGCAATTAATTTACCCTATAAGACGATAAACGAAATTAATATTTTTAAAAATTAATTTAAATTGCGGCAGTAAATAACGACAATAATGATGTATATAGCTACACAGGCGTGTAGCGTTCATGTGTATATTAATAGATGGCGCTAGTTGTATTCTAAATCACAAATGAATTTTTACATACGAGGAGAAGTATACTGGCGACGTGCGCTTGGTCAGAGGGTGAAGTGTGGAGAAGTAAGGGAAGTTTGTTATAGAGTACCTCACTCTGAAAGAAACTACTTTTAATTGAAGTTTTATCTTTGTTTGAGTATAATTCAAGCTTCTAGCCTTCTCTATACTTATTAATCTTAATTTTTTCTCTTCTCTATAGTTATTAAAAAGAGCATCGATAGGTATTTCAGTAGTTCGCGCATACGTAGTCTTAGAATACACAGCTAGTAACTAAAAAAATTACATGGAAAAGTTGCTACCCCGTAAGGTATTATTTTATGTAAAGTTAATCATTCAAACCAATTTTGTAAAGAGGGAGTTTCTTTGTTTTTGAAGTAAAACTTCTTTACGCACTCTTGAATTGGGGAGTAAGCTGGTGAATGCGTGATGAGAGCGTTACGAAAAGTGTGATCGGGCGAGGCGAAAGGAATTTGAGAGGGAGATATAAGTTAGTGAAGACAGAAAGAGAGAGAGAGAGTTACGTTTCGTATATTACTGTAGGGACAAGAGAGAGAGGTGCGGGCACACATTTTCTTTCTCTCTTTCTCTCATAGCCAGTTATGTTTCGTATATCTAAGACACAGTGCAAGCCTATTGTCTGTATCATATTGTAGGAGCAAGAGAGAGCAGTGCGCACGCACATTTTCTTTCTCTCATGGCCAGTGCATGAAATATATATATATATATATATATATATATATATATATATATATATATATATATTTATATATATATATATATATATATGCGATAAAATTGTTAATACATTTTAAAGTTCATATTTTGTGAATTTGAAGTTTTACTTCAGTTGTGTGGTCTAAAGCACACTCGTTTTTTTTTGTTTTAAGATTTGATACCAAAACTGCTAATATGATTGACACATATCATCTTATGGTTTATGGTACTCAGATGAATATGAAGTTTACAATATATTTTAAGCCGATTAAGTAATGTGCAATAACTATTTAAGTGAAGGTACTCGAAGAATTTCCGATACATATTTTGGTCAAACTTTTAAATTTGTATTGAAATTAAAAATGATGTCCTTTCAGACGTCATGCAAACCTACAATTATTTCAATGTTATTAATTTCTGACTGATTGATAGTTGATTGACTATTATGATATGTTTCCTTTTAGGTTTAGTTACATTATCAAAATAATTGAATAAATATTAAAGATATGAAAACTACAAAAACTTCCGGATTTGATTGGCCACTTATTATAGATTGTGTGTTAAAATCGTTTTTGTTAATGAAATAACTAACAACACCATCGAGAATACTTATAATGAGTTAATCGTTAATACTATTACGTAATAAAATGATTAAGAAAAAGCTAGTAATTCTAAACACATAAAAACGTCCACTTTTACGGAGGTTATTTTACTCACGATATTAATTTGAACAAACTTCGTCTTATTACACTAGGGTACTACTTACAAAAAGCCGGTAAAAAGTATCGTTGCAAAGTAAAATGCTGTCGATAGGACGACCGCTGCTTTCAAGTTTGAAATCTAATCGGGACTTTGCCAAGAGTATCTCATAGATTTTATCGAAGTCGTGTCGGTGGTTATATGAAGGAAAGTTGTGCACGCAAAAACGTAGACGGCGCAACGTGACGGTAGATATCGATACGGTTGACATATTGCTAGATTACGTGCTTCAATCTGCTTCAAGTTTGAATGATTTCACTATTACGTGTTTATTTTGTGTAAATCTCACATAACGATAGTCATTTACCTATCGACTCGTATTTACTTTTTTGTGATCGTCGGTCGATATTTTTCGGGTTTATTTTGAATATTTAAACTTTTGAAGGACTAACGCAAATTAGATGCGGTGGTAAATAAGCTCATCATGATTAAATGCTAGTAGTAAATATATAATTTATTTGTATCAGAACTCACTGTCACTACAGAATTTGTTTGAAAAATCTTATTACTCTTACAAACTTTTACTGATTAATACAATTATAGAGGCCGTCGGAAAAAGACTGCGTTCGGTGCGTGACGGTGTTCTTACGGATCGTAACAAAAAAGAGGTCAATAATTCATACAGATGATTCTTTGCATCACACTTAGTGAGTTTATTTGAAGTGCATTTCTGTAAAAAATCTCAGCTTGACAGTGATTTTTCCAGAAACGGTTGAAAATTGTTATGTAGTTTTTCAACATTTGTTACTCAGTTTCATGGAAGCATAGAGTTAATGGATATGTATTTTGTTATAACCTACATATGTCCGACGTATTTAAAATGTGTACAAAACTAGCTTTGTTAGCGAGGATTTTCAATCAGTACAGCGTGCCAATAAGTCTATCGCAACGCTGCTATAAATACTGTTACATGTTTTGTCGTAGGTCGCATTATTCTGGGTTCTGGGTTTCTAAGGCATAATCGACAGTGAATTTCCCGAGGTAAAATTCGTAGTGGATTTAATAACATATTGCGCTATTTATTAATAAATAGTGCCATATGTTTTTTCTTGAATAACACATAATATTTTTTTTCTACAGAATTATATTTTCTCTCGGATTAAAAAGTCTCTATGTGTATTCTATGTAAAAGTCTCTATGTGTATGTCTATGTTATTATAAGTTTCATACTAATCTGTTTGGTTGCTTAAACACGATTTATTAGCAAATATTCAAATATACTCTTTGTAGTAAGAGCATTCCACGTGTACGAACCACAGGTAATGTGTTTTTATATTGAAATATTTTTATTTGAACGAAGTGTAAACGAAAAAACTAAGTTTAACTTTATAAAATTAAACAATTATTAAGTAAATAACAATAAATATATTTACATATATATATATATATATATATATATATATATATATATATAAATAGTACATAAAAAACCAATGCTGACTTTAACGAATTCGCAAAAGCACATCTTGCCATTAAAACATTTTATCTCCCATCCAAATGCGCCATTAGATATTTCATATCAATGATACTGTGGGAATCTTTTATTATTAGGTAAGATAATAGATTACATTGTTTTCATAGTTATATTATGTTTTTTTTCAAATTTAATAACAGAAATCGAAATATATAAGACTGTTTTACCCTATCTTTGAATTGATGGTATTTTTTATATTGCTTTCTGTTAGGTGACAATTGTGTAATGCATCAGAAAATAAATGCCGAACGTATCCGATCAGCGGGCGAAGGAACCGGTCGAGGTTTAACAAAATGGTGGTCGAGAATGTCAAAAAGTTTATTCTAACACTAATCAGGCAATGAAGTGGCAGGTAGCCACCTATTTACATCGATACATCGAGTCGTGCTTTTAATGTTGTGTATGGTGTAATGCAAAAATGATATATATAAATATGTAATAAACTGATAGTCTCCTTTTTCTACTCTCATCTCGTTCTAAAGTCGCGTCAGGATGGAAGTGGGTGCCGAGCGCTTTTCACTGTAACGATTTCGCAACGCATTTTCTCAATATCATATATTACGTTTCTATATTAAGAAGCCAGAAGTGTACGGCTGTTTGGCCATAATATATTATAAGCCATAATAAAAACCTTGCATAAATATTACGCATACCGAATTTTCCTTTAAAACGAGTACAGTTTCCTTAATATTGACGTTATATTACAAAATCAACTTTCAGAAAATTATCAAAATTAGTTATTTGTAGCCGCAACACGAAGTTTTCCCCTTTTGCGTCAAACAAAAAAAAATGAATACAAGACTGCAGTGTATAATGTTTTTCTCATATTGATATTGATTTTGGCACATTGGAGTATTGAACTAACTTCTGAATATAGTCTAAAGAACTAAACTAAACACGTATTTTTTTCATTTATAACTTTCAAATATCGATAAAAAGAATTCTCATATATTGAATATATTTGGCGTTAATCTTGTAGAAATTCATTATTCACAATTAAATCAAACTACGTGATATAGTATTATTTCTACTTTCTTCAAGCTCAAGATGTTGTAATACAACGAAACCTAGATCGCGGTAAAGAACTTGAAGAAAGTAGAAATAATACATCACGTAGTTTCATTTAATTGTGAATTTGCATACATTTTATTAAAGTTTTTGTCTCCAACTAGAAAAATGTTGGAGTATATTAATATACCAACTAGTTCAAAGAGGGAATATGAAGTGGGTAAGGTTATAAATAATTTAATGGAACGACTCTTCGCTCGACATTCAAAGGTTACTTCGTAGCCAGTCAGATTTATTTTGAACGAAATAAGTATCGCGACTTTACGTAATAACTATTCATACAAAAAAAATAAGATGCACCTTTTTCGAAGTAATATTTACATAAGACTCGTGGAAAATTTTTTAAGTGCTGTTTTTTTCACAAATACATAAATTCTGAGTTACTATTTATGTATCAGAATTCTGTAACCATGCAATAATTTAATAGGAATAAAAGTGGTACAGCTTTTTTAAAGACGATTTACAATTAAGTATTGGTAATTTTTTTTAAGTCATGTTTCCTAAATTACATAACGGCACAACCACAAAGTCTGTTTATGAATTATGAGTCTGTAACGAATGAATGATTTAATAATAGTAAAAAATTGGTACAGCTTTTTGTATTAAGTTTTGGTAAATTGTTTTTCAGTCATGTTTCCTAAATTCTGTATAGTAGAAACGTATGTAAAATTGCGACTTTTAGATATTAAGTATTGAAATCTTCAGATTTTGCAATGTGCCACTACACATTGCAAAATCTGAAGATTTCAATACTTTTAAATATTTTTCGACTTATTGTTGGTCCGTGTTTATTTTTTTTTTTTTACAAATCGTGGTTTCGTGTTTATTTTTTTATTTTCGTTACAAAATTAGATACTTGGCTAAATAATATTTGCTTCCAACTTTACTTGATTGTACCGTAAAGATAAAGATATCGGTATTTTATCCCTTTTATTACATCGAGAATACAAATATATTAATTTTATTAAAAATATTGGAAAATACACAGGTTTAGTTTTTTATTTTTTTTTGTTAAAAATTACTATTTAATCTTGTGATCCATAAAAACTAAACAAAAACTTATTGCAATCGAACCGAATAAATTTCAGTCAACTTGTTTTGGTATAGAGATGGTACCTATTGGTTTTACATAAAATCGATAGAGTAGTTTCAGAGATCTGGCCAACAAATATATTTTTTCTGACGCACTTGAAAGTCCTTGTTTTTATTTTAAAATCAATCCCATTCTAAATATAACAACGAATTGCTATTCGTTATTACGAGTACATCTATTCCCATGTAGGGGCGAAGTTACAGATTTATATCCACATTCTTTATGTTTTCAAAGTCTTTTATCTTATATGGATATTTTAGTGAAAATTTAATAAAAAAAATTCGTTTGACACTCAAGAATGAAATTACAGATTAAATAATTAATAGTGTAGGATAAAGTACAAAAAATGTGATAATGAGCAATATTTATCTTTGGTGTCACTACATTTTATTATTTGTAATTTAATTTGTTGTTTTAAAATTGAACTGGTCGAGTATTATCATAATGTCTAATTCATATTGATGGACCTGTATTGAATTTCATAGTATAATTTTTATATATTTATATCCTTTAATTTTGTTACCTATATATTTTATTATCTTGATACTAATCTATGTTGTCTACGATTTATCATCCGAGAAGAGAAATATTTATTTTATTCCGTAAGATTCTGATAGTACATATACTCTTTAGTACATATACTACTTTGAGGTACATATTCTGATAGTACATATACTACTTTGAGGGTTGCTAAAATAACTTAGAATTGCATTGGGTACGAGAAGTGAATATAAGGGTTAGTAAGAGGCTAGTAAATGAAAGCATTGGAGGTTGTCACGTAAATTAAATGGAATGAATTATACATGGATCCTAAAAGGAAGGCTACATTGATGACAGATAAATAGGTATGAGTTTTAAGTATCGCACGCTTGTATTGCCGCGGTTGGATTTCATAAGCTATGAGATATTACGTTTCAGAAGGCTATTATATATTTGGATTCTCAAATGAAAAACAGATGTACCACAAATCTAGCTTATGTAGCTATTAGCCGCGTTGCCTCACCTATGTGCGAGGCAGACAAAAGAAAATTGTTTAATGAACCTCAAAACAAATGTCATTGACAGATATTTAATAAGTAAGAATTGCTTAATTATTGTAACTAAATTCCTTGTGGAGCTTAATGTAAAAGTAATGTCACGAACTTTAACAATCAAGCTACAGCGTAGCTGCAACCGTTGCTTAAATAACGTTACTAATTTTCTTGTTTATCACCAGATAATTAAAACTATAGAATTATAGAGATACGATTAAGTTGTAATTATGACCAAAATTATATTTTTGTATTATTTGTATATTATGCAAAATAAACCAATTTTAGGGTTACGTTCTTGAAGAGGACGAAAAATGGAATCTTATTAAATAACTCACGTGTCTGTCGGTGTGTTCTTCTCTCTTAGCCGTTTTTCTAAAAAATGGTTTGATATGATATAAAAATTTGAAATGTAGCATAGTTATAAAGCACGTTGATCTACATATATATCAACAGTTGATACTTAAACATATTGATATAAAAATTTTGGAATGGGCAAATTGAAGTATTAAAAATGTCAATCGAAAAAGCGAGAGATACTGATTCCAAAACAATTTTTTTTTAATTATATGTAAGATAATTCCAAGAATATTGCTGGAAATGTCTGAAAAATGATTTACTTCCTACTAACCTGTACATGAAAATAAAAAAGGGGAAATTATGAAAAGAAGCGTTTCTTGAAGTTTACCTGAAGTTGATCGAAAAACTATTGCGATGATTGTCAATGTCATGGTTTCGAGATATTCTCAATATTTTTCCGTCTGCGATAAACATACAAATCAATTTATTTATAATGTGAAAATAATATTAAAATTAGTAAATAGTTTTATAGAAACACAATGTACTGAGAATGTTTATGTATTTATCAGTTTCTCGGCAGTAAAGAGTGAAAATAATTGTGAAATTAAATGTCAAATCAGGTCTATACTTGCCTAAAAGCTTAATAAACTGTTTAAAATATAAAGGATACTTCAAAACAATACATGGGATTTATTAAATATTCCATGGATATATTTTATGGATAGGTTACAATAAATGTTTTTATATAAACATTTAGGTACGTCATATTTAATTAGTAAATAAATAATTATTTTCTTTTGATCGATAAATTAATATTTATTTAAATAAACTACGCCGTAGTACCTATTATGTTTAGTTATAAACATATTGTCTACGCCAACGTATAGAACTTCCAATAATTTCTAGTTTGGGCTTGGTTTTATATTAAAGCATAATTTTTAGAAGTAATTTTTGATACGGCATATATTATTATCTATGTAACAATATACACTTATAGTCAAAAATGAAATAAATAAATAATATGAATAATCTTTGGATAACATCCGCTAAGCTATCTACAGATTCTTAGTAAAATGTATATCTGACTTCACAAAAAGTTTTAAAACAAATTTAATAGGTACATAAAAAAAATTCAGCTTGATTTTTATCTTTTAAAATAAACATATTCATAATTTTTTCTTTATACTTTCATTCTGGAAAATGTCAAAGAAAAAATTTGTGTAGATAATGAAATAAACCGTATTGAAAATATAATGTTATTGTGTGCAAATTTTGATAACTCCTAATATTAATGCAATTATTTGTTAATCATAGACTTCTAGATTAGTATATTGTGTTTTGATTGTTGATATAAGATCCAATTAAATGACGCATTGTGGAATATAGGGTTAAATCATGAAGCTAATACAACAAAAGTGTCACTTAATTACGAATTTTCAGTGTTGGCCATTAATTGGAATTGAAATTGCAGTAAAATTCATACATTTTTTACGCCAATTTTGTTTCAGGCTAAGTTTATTGCGGAAATTTGTGCTAAGATGGAAATCCCCGAATAAGCGTTAGCGCCGATGAAAAGTATTTTGAATTGAAGCTCGTATCTTTCATCATATTGATGAAGGCCCGCTGGCGGCGTCCGCTTTGATCCCAATTGCGTTTGACTTTGTAATCATAAGTTTTTATTAGTGATTATACACTTATATAAATATTAATGTAAATATTACTGAAGAAAATATTTAAATTAAAAACTAAAACGCTAAAGTACGGAAATCATCAGATAAATATATTCTCCCATAACTTCAGAAGATTGAAAGTTATTTTAAAACATACGGCGTCAGTTTACACATTTTATCTCATCCTAAGAATATACTTTGAATGGAGATGATGCAGAGAATAATTTTATTTTATATTTGAAGATGCGGAAGCAACATTGTTTTATGTGACAAACATAATATTACATGCATTGTACGTTTCGGTAGAACTTGTAACAGAAACTTTGTTGTAATAAAGTCAATGTTGAAAACGTTATTTGGATTATCTTTTTGATTTTCTTTGATAGTTATATAAATATTAATGTATAAATATTATTAATTATTCATTTTTTAGCTTATAAAAATAATCTTAATATATATTCAGAAGGTTTTTTTTTAATTTTATTTAATTTTATTTACATGTATCTTTGTCATGTTGAATTTTGTTAACAAGTAGTGGTTATAGCTAAAAATTAAGTAGACCTTACATACCCTACCCTAGTAATTTGGCATCGGAGAAGAATGCTTGGAGGGCCGTGAACTGAGTTCCGTATTAATGCATTCTTAGTGTAAAAACACGGTATCAGGAGGCGTTTGCCCAGTATCGTAAAAACTAGCAAACAAATTTTTCGAATTATATCGATTGTAGCGATGACAGCATAGAACTCCTGGTGATACAGGACAGGGTGCAAGATATCGGGTCACACGGATGAGCACTGATCGGATCAGGTCTGCCTACACGAGCGTATCCGGATATCGGTTGCCAGAGACGAATCGCAATTTATAGTGTGGTATGCCACTCAAATGCAATATGTTTGACACGATGACTATAACCATTCTGCCAGGAGTGTAATTGCTAAGAAAAAAAAATTAAATAACTTTTGTGCTAGGTTTCTTGTAAAATTCTGTCTGTTACCTAATATATTATTTCATTTTCACTTGTATTTTATCTGTAACATATTTAATTTTCATTTGGTATTTGAACTTTAAAATACTGCCTAGCCTATAACTTAGAAATCGAGGCACAAATATAATACATTTCTCTCAAATTAACCTATCCAATTTTGATTCGTAGCCAATTTAATTTTCCTTAGATTTATTACTCCCTCATTAAATTAACTACGCACAGAATTTGCCTTATTTTATACTTGTTGTCGCCGTGGTGTGTTGGGTTGATTAATTGTAAATACTCGAAAAGTCGATTCGACAAATTTGGTGATAAATTGACAAATTTCGACAAATTTGGTGAAAAACCATATCGAGATGTTATACCCTTGACTTCCCAGCTATATGCTTATGCAGCATTGTTCCCAAGCATATCACATTAACATGATAACACCATCCTGTTCCCAACTTCTAAACATTCTCATAATGCTTATGCAGCATTGTTCCCAAGCATATCATATTAACATGATAATGCCATCCTGTTCCCAACATCTAAACATTCTCATAATGCTTATACAACATTGCTCCCAAGCATATTATATAAACATGATAACGCCATCCCCAAAGTCTAAACATTCTCACATAAAACGCTTTTCGCAGAACCCGCAACAAGATCCATTCCCAGACACGTCAGCATTTTTAATCTTTATAAATATTGGCTAGCAGCCCCGCCCAGGTCAGAAGCCCGTAGTCCCACTACACGTCAGTTGTCTTTTCAGTATTAATTATATTTAAGAAATAATTGTTAATCTTTTAATTAAAAGTTTGTTGTAATTTTAAATAAATATTAATTAATTAAATGATAATCGTAAAATTGTTTTTTTAAAGCAATTCAACGAATCCATTATAACAGAGCGATAAGAAAATTCTTTTATCTCTTCATCTATCACGATAACTCACCTGCTCGCTCAAATTTAGCTCCCTGCTATTGTTTCTTTCTCAAAATGTGAAAAAATGAATAGGTAGAAAGCAATTTTCTCAGATATATTCTGAATTTTACAAAAATATTTTTCCAATTTGTAATGAAATAAAAACATTGTTGGTGGAAGTTTATTAAATTGAAAGGAGATTATGTTGAACAATTAAATATGGCTGCCACAAGTTTTCTCTTTTTCATTGGAAAGTGACAGAACATTCAACACTGAATTTCGTAATTATAATGAACGTCACTTAATATGCTTAGTAAAATGCTTAGGAATCGACGTATCATATAATGTTTTAAAAACAAGATTAGGGAAATCACTGCAACACCTACGTGCCTTCTACGAATATCCTTAATGACAATGGCATCCGTGTTAGACTTAATATCGAGTAAATGGTTTATATTTTAAATACCATCTATTTCTTCCTATACCGATGTGCACCCTAGCGAATCATATAAAAGCACAGACGTAGTATAGCACTGTGTTTCATTTAAGCTATCAGTACTTGCACCATGTTTAAATGTTTGAGTGTCGTATTATTAATAAATGCAAAAGATTATTATTTTCCACCTCAATTAAAATATTTAATCAAACGACTATTTAAGGGGTGTAATTAATAAACTTGCTTAACAATACTTGTGTAGTACTAACACTATTAAAGTTTAGTATACAGTTATATACGCAAGAAAGATTAAAAGTTATATAGTAAATAATATTTAAATTAAACTATTTAAAATTATCGATATTACTTTTCACCATATACGCACAGCCAACGCTACTTACCTTTCATAGGCTTAAAACGAACAACTCGATTGCTATCTCTTTAATTAAATAATATTTTGTTCGGGTGAATCAGTTTTGCCTATTTAATATTTATTAAACGTGGTTGTCCTGATTATTTAGATTTTTTGATACATAGATTAAAAAGTGAGAGAATGACCTCTCAATGATATTTAATTCCGTGAAACTTATGAAACAATTTCCTAATCCTATTCAATTTATAATAATGGGAAGATACGTTAGAAATAATTTTTTTAAAAATTGTTTTTTTCTTCTTTTTTGTCCCCGTAATACGATTATATATTACTGTTGAAAGAGAGAGTTATCAAAAACGTTTAAAAATACAACGATCTTGCGCCATTATCAAAATAGGTTTAAATACTAAACTTGTGCATCATATAGAATGAGTAAAAGGGACAATTGTGAAATATTGACGTATGTGATATTGATCAAATAATAGACAGAATTTGCTATGGAAGTGAACGGACTTGCCAAGTAGTGGTGAGTACTGAATAGTTAATGTAAAGTAGTAACAAGTTTATATTTACAGAGTGCAGCTTAACGAGTTAGACTTTCACTACCGGCACTTTGTGCAGATTCTTTGCCTCCTCATCTTATAATACTTCAACACATTAAGTTTACCTTTGACCTAGATTATCAGATTTACATGCACACCCAGTTGAATTTAAATTTTCATAGTGAAAATTTAAATCCCCATACTTTATTTATTTATCTACTTCAATGTATCTAATTGATACATATGGCGGACTTATTGCTACGAGAGCAATCTCTTACAGCCAACCACATCACCAGCCCCGTTCGACGAACGGCCGGGTCGCCGCGATGCGCCGCATCGTCAAAGGCCGTATGCCTTGTGATCAATCGAACACACCACGGCAACGACGTACTTAATTATCCCCAAACATTTCGTTCTCTAAATATTTCTTTTCTATTCATGCAGCATTAATTATGGAAAAAGTGAACCCTGATGTATGGAATACGCTGTTAGTTCACACATTCAAAGGTTGTCTAAAATCCCCTTCGTAACTGCCGTATGCCCTCTCCCTGGATTTTCCTCCTAAATCTTGTCCCCCACCTCTATTCTTATGAATATGTTTTTATTAACTTACCATTTTATTTGTTATTGCTTTAATTATTTTGAATTCGGAGTGTTATGCAAGTTCCAAGACTCGTTATATATTTATTACTAGGTGCTTTGGTGCTTTGGAGCAATCATTGAAAGAGCATAAATCCGCCAAATATATTTGTACATTAAAAAAAAGTTAAAATAAACTAAAAATAAGACTCGACAATATTATTACGAACCCTAGTACTTATATTATTTGGACATTAAATGGTAGGGCGCATGTGTTGGGTCATTTTGTTAAGTTTCTCTAAATTAAATATAGTTGTGATTTACAGATAGTGATTTACATCCTCAAAAATGTATTTCTTGATATGTGAAAGTTTAAAATGTTTCGTATTATCTACTGTATCGGACAAAATAGAATCAGGAATGTTTTTATACTATATATCGGTTAATGAAATATTGTGTTGATAATAAAATATCTAAGAGATTAAAACTGAATTAAATGTTTAGATTAAAATTGAAATTCTGGCGAAATTTGTACGTCTGCTGGTTCAATTTTATTTCAAGCTGTGTTTATGACTCGACAATTTATCCCGAGATGGAATCCCTTGAACTGGCATTAGTGTTAGCAAAAAATTTACAAATGCGCCTATATATCACTTTACTAACACAACCTTCACGCCGGCAGCGGTCAGACCTAGTCTGAAAATCAAATATGTGAATGTAAGTTTAAAAATTAATCTTCAGTCACTTGTTGATTTTTTCAAGCACATGAAATTCTAAATCTATAAGTGACAATGTGAATTTCAAAGTTAAAAGCACTTAATATTCTAATGTTTCTTCGATTTGAAATACCATTTTTACCTCATGAAATAATATCATTTCTCTTATGATCATATTAAAATCTACAATTTAAAATTAAACGATGTTTCAATGGTTTAAATACGGAACAGAAATATAATATATAAAAAATAAATTAATTAGAAGTTTACGTGGATTTTAGACCCGTCGAGTCAAATTCTAACATACCGGTATTACCGCCAAGTAAGTTTTAGTATTATCTGTGTAGTTTTTTCAGTAATTTTCTTCACATATTTATAAAATATCTATAGAGAAATTATTCTAGCATGAAAATCAATGACTTAAACATATCGCCAAAATATCAGAATGCATATCGCTATGCATTTCAGCAAAATTTTAGAGGAATGCATTTTAGAGGAATGCATTTCAGCATATAGCCTGCATATCGGAAATGCTTGTTATAACGTCGTATTCGGTAGAAAAATGCACTATTCTGCAGCTTACCACTGAGTATTTGCTTGCGATACGTTGTAAGCGGCTCACTGTACATCGCTTGTAGATTACGATAAGACGCCATAATCGTACTTGAGCGAGTAGAGACTCGTATTATATTCAAATCGTCTCTTTAAAGCGGTGAGAATCTTAGAGGTGTTTACAAAGTGTCTTCGCCTGGATTAATAATTGAAAAATGGTAAATTTTTTCCTTCGACAATTAGATATTTTAAATTCTTTATTATTTTTGACCAAAAATTACAGAATCTATCAAATATTTATTTACAATTTTTCAAAATACCCCATATAGGTGGTCTGACATTATTTCCTTTTTTGACCATGTTATTTTCAAAAACCATAATGGTATATAGAATTGCGACTGGCTCTTTCATATAAATATTAAATACCTGAATAATGTAGTCTCTTTCACTGATTCTTGTAAATTATA